>CM019169.2:31725368-31750773 GCA_009739505.2 Apolygus lucorum
GAAAACGGGAGGGTGAAGTCAACCAGCAATAGTTCATGTACGGCCGCTTGAAGCGCTGAGATCGTGAAATCTCACTTCATATAGTCCTCGGAGGCAACATTTCACAAAACCAGTTAAGATCGAAATCGAAGAACTGAAGAGAACAAATAGAAAAAGCAAGATGGAGAAAATCAGGTTTCCCATGTTTTTGTTTGATAACTTTCCTCTTAGATAACACGATTTTGTTGTTCCATCGGGCAACAAGGGAAGGGGACGGCGATCCGAACAGCCAATCAGCGAGCGTTTCCGCTTCACATTGAAGAGGTCTTTTTTCCCGGTTATTTTTTGAAATCATAAATTTTTAATGTCTCTCAAAAATAACAGGAGACTCATGTTCCAAAATCAACCCGATTTTCATCTATCCCACTCCATTAACTATTCATGAAAAATGCAAACACAATTCGATGAAATTCCTCATTGAGCAAGAATACATTTAATATATTTTTCAAACTTTAGGATAGACGCTATTTCCATAGCCATAGAGAGGATACACACTTGGGGATTATTATTCCAATCTAGCTGTATTTTGTTGAAGGGTTGTATCAATTGACTGTACACACAAATTTATAAGTTTCTAGGTATATTTAGGTAGTACCTACCTAGTAGGTAATTGCAAAATAGGACAAAACTATTTTCACCCGTTTTGATGTGAAATTTTCACCATAACCCGCTTGTTTTGTATACTTTCTATGTTTATCCACTACCCTGATACAACTCGATCATGTCGTTCTAGAGATTATACAAAATACCAAAAATATTATCAGTACATAATCCAAACTGATTGAAATGAACTGGCATTCTTTTAATTCAAGGGAACAGACTGGAAAGGAGTTCAATTCGTCGGATCTTTGGTAGGTCCAGAATTGAAATATTTCCTTCTAATGAACTCATTTCAACTCTATGGCTGGACAACAACTAAACATGAACTGCTCATCAAAACAACACATTTCACAATACTCATTCCTGAGTCGGAAAGTTGTTGGGGTGCTTGCTTATAAAAAATCACGTACGGTGCCGTGATTTTCGACAATACCTACTAATTCGTGTATATGCAGAACTCCCAGCATGTTTGATTCTTGTGCCCTATCCCTACTGCAATGAACAAAAACCATAACAATACAAAACCTACCTTCTTTTATTCATCTTGCCACATAAAATATACCTATTTTCATTCTTCTTGCGCACTTTTTTTCATCTTTATTATGCTGCACTGAAATTTCTTTGGTACAGAAATCATTAATTACCGTACTTATTGTTATGATTAACTTGTCATCGATGAGGAGCAAACATAAGTTGACCTTTCTCCCCTCATTAGTATGGGCCCAATTGAACATCCAATTTCTACCTACCTGATGAGCTGATACTCCTCGTGATCGGGTTTTTCTTGCTTTCCTGGGTGAATTGAATGAACTATTTTCAACTAACTACCAATCAAAATGAACCCGACAATAATCTTTCAACAGGTAGGTTACAACTCTTATAAGAAGCTCTGAATGCTTCTAACGTTGAATGCTTCTAATGTCTTTTAACGTTGATCGAACATTCTTCTAAAGTAGAAATTAGAGACTTGTGTACTTCTGGTGACTTCATTTCGCCATTTAAAAATAAAGTAAAGCTCATGGTTGAGGTGTGTCACGACAGCTGTACCGGGCCTGTGGAACTGAGTATAAACTTGTAACGGTTTCATGCAGTGACAAAAACTCAGCCCTTACCGATCCAGTTCCACAGACTGATGGATATCATGGAATGGCTCTGGACCAGTAAGGGATCTTTCAGACCGGTAAGAATGGAACAAGTCTCCAGTTCAGTTCCATGTACCGGGAGGTGGCCTTGCCATTTCCCCAGACTGATGATAGGATATCATGGAATGGCTCAGGACTAGGAAGGGATTTGTACCAGTAAGCATGGATCTTGTCTCCAGTTCAGTTCCATGTAGCTGGAAGCGCCCTTACCGCTTAAATGGACTGAGAAGATATTGTATCATGGAACAGCTCTGGATTGGGAAGGGATATTCTGGACTGGTTAGCATGGAAATTGTTTCCAGTAATTTTATTCCAATGTTATGTTCCACAGAGTACCTGAGACAAGTTAATTTATGTTCTTGAACTGCAACAAAAAAATTATTCTTTCCTTGAAGTGTTTGGTCACTAACTGTTACTATTGATAATTGTTTCTCTTGTAACACTTGTTCGAATTCCTTCCTTTTGTATTGCTAGTTGAGATTTGGGATCATAAGCACGAAAGAAGGAAGATGGGGATTTGACATCAGTGTTCTTCCATTTCATGAGAGTGGGATTTGACTGCCCAAGATAGGCAGTACTGGTGATGGATCTGTACCGGTAACTTGGAACGATTACATTTTTGTCACTGTAACCGTTGGAACCGTTCCAGGGAAATACCTGGAACGACACACCTCTATATCATGGTTCAGCTCGAAGAATCCCAGCTGTACCTTCTACTAGCGAGCTATCATCAGGCAAGAAATCAATAATAAAATTGAAGCTACAGGAGGTATACCTCCTGTAGCTTCAATTTTATTATTGATTTCTGATGAAGTTGACTTCTCCTAGAGTTTATCTATTACTATACATAGTAATAGATAAACTCTAGGAGAAGTCAACTTCATTTTACTGAATTGCCAGTTATCATTCTGGATTGTAGGTAGGTACAACTGATTAAGCAATGACATATCAAACGGTAGGATAGGAATCCCACGGATCCAAGACCTCACCTCGTCCTTTTTTTATGGGTCTTCTGTAAGGCTCACTGCCCATTTGAAAACCACGGAAGAGGATAACAATTTCCAATGATTTCTCTCATCATTGTGATCTCACAGATGTGTGTGGCCATGAACGATCTTGAGTACGTTCGACGGACAGTAAGTTTGATTCCGGACGAAGTCCAGATGGAGACGGTGCTGGAGGCAGTAGAGGCTGCAGCAGGACCGGCAGTAGAGAGAGATCAATGGCGTACAGCAGTCACATCTCTCCTGGATCAAGCTGTACAGCAACTCGAAGCAGATATTACAATGATCATCACCAGATTAGGAGTGAAAGTAAGTAGTGTTGACACTGCAAGGTTTATTCTAATCAGTGTAGAAGTTTTAGATTATTTTTCTGGAGAAGGTATGGACTGATCGAGTAGGTAAAGCTAGCAATACTTTCATTCCTGAAAGATTTCAGAGTAATCTTGACAGTCACTCTTAATTTGCTATTTCACCTCACAAATCCCTTCGACAGATGTGCACGCCTCTAAAGAAGTCCATGTTCCACTTGGCGTGGTCGCCAGACTCATTGCCAACGTGTGATGCCATTTCTCCTCTCTTGGAGTATTTGGATACTCACCTGTTGGCACTGAACGCCGCTCTTCTACCCAGAAACTTTGAGCGAGTCCTGTCAACAGTTTGGGATGTGTGCCTCTTGCAACTCGGTCATCAAATGGATGGTGAGCAATACCACCTTTTCTCAACAATACAATAAATATTCATTTCTGATTTGTAATGGTTAACTTTACCAATTATCAGGAAGTGCTGCTGACAAGTTGCCGGGATTTTATGATCGGCTGTATGAGGCTCTCGATATACTGGTGGACTTCTTCCATGCTGAGGGCAAAGGTCTTACACTCGAGTGCTTGAAGTCCGGTGAGTAAATTTTCTTCATAGAGGCAATCGAATGCAATACGAAATTGATTTCAAGAAGAATCATTAAAGGAATAAGCATCGTCTTCTATTGTGAAACCACAGGTTCTTCATACTGCAGGTAGTGGGAAAATAACATTGTAACTATTATTTCAGAAAATTATAGGGCTGTGGAACAAAGGTTGCAGTACCATAAGACTGATACAGAACCACTGATAAATTTCTACTACCTTGAAAGGTTGTTCAAACAGCTGTCGACTGAAGTGACTGAATACGGCGTGCTCTCCGTGAGAGCGTATTTCCACCACGACTCTCTGTGTGTTGAAGTTCTCAACGCCAGAGATGTTATCCCCTTGGATCCTAATGGTAAGTCATGAGTCTTGAGTCTTCTAGCAAGTTTCTGACACTTACAAAATAATACCTAGTAATCCATCAGTAAACAAGTAGTAGATACCTGAAAATAAACAATTTATTCTGGAAGTAATTCGCTATTCAGAACAATGATGAGGCTGAATGTTTATGAAACTGTTCTGTTCTCCACAGGTTTCAGTGACCCATTTGTGATCGTTGAACTGCTCCCTAAGTCTGTTTTTCCACACTGCAACGAACAGGAAACTAAAGTGCAAAAAAAGACTTTGAATCCCTTATTCGACGAGTGCTTTGAATTGTAAGTATATATAACTCTAACAAAAGGTTATATTGTACTAAGTAAGCCATTCAAAAATTATGTAGGGTGGTAATTATCCAAATACATTGAAAGTCATCTTTCGACTAACATGAACACTTATGGAAGCAACAGGTAGGTATGAGTACACAAATGTTATTGACCTGGGCTAGGCAATTAGAAAGTAGCCAAAATCACTTCCAGTACCTAATGTTTTAATCAATGTATGAGACTTAACCATTGGTGTGTATAAAGTCTGACAGACACGAGGGAAATTTCAGTGAAGTATGTTGACAGCAGTGAGCATCTAGAATATCCCAGGCACTCAGTACCTGTCCCCCCCTCTGTGGAAGGTTCCATTTCAAACCTTCAGCTGTTATCTAACCGCCATGAAGAGTACTCTGTTCCTGAAACACCACCGCGTCACTAAGACACATCATACACTGTCAGTTGAGCAAACCTGTTGTCCCTTAGACACTTTATACACAGGCAACCGAAAAACGTACGTTTTCGGGCGTAATCTCAGCCCAGGCCTTGATTTCTAACCGATTTGCGAAATTCTTTTTTGTTGAAATGTCTTCAGAGTTCCTCATTATTTCACCAAAGTTACAAAATTAGCAAGGCGTGAGAGAGTGGGGGATAATATTCATAAAATATATGATGTATATATATTACGGTTCCTTTATAGCTTACTAACAATGTTCCCTCAATTTCATATCTTGGGTTCAATTATTGTACCCAAGATATGAAATTGAGGAAACATCATCAATATAGCTCTGGATTTTCATGAATAAATATTTTTCTGTGCTATCTTCGAACAAATTAGTGGAGCCACCATGGTGCCAGGGTACCAGAAACCGCACATTTCGTGAGTTTTTGAGTTCACCTCGAACTCGGATGTGAAGTTTTGCGGACTACCTACCAAAACTAACATGTGAAAGTTCAACGTCACGACTAATTAGGTAATACTTTGGTGCCAAAGAGGCCTTTGGTGAGATGTTGGACCTAAATTACAAACCATGGGTGAAGAACAGAGTTTTTCTGTGCTCAATGTGCAACCAGGGCGCCGTGGAATCAACTGAGCATTTTTTAGCGGTCTTTTCCGTTTTTTCATTCAATAGGAAGAGGCATTTTGGGAGCTCCACTTTGGACTGGCACTTGATACGCATATTAAACGAAGGGAGCTAGTACGCATTGTGCGACTATGTAGGGGAGGCCTACGAAAATTTTTTGTAGCTGAATTCAACTACAATAGCTCTCATGACTGACCACCATTACATTCAGCATCAACAGTTCAAAAATTCGGCAGTGTTCTTCGGCGTTCAAAATCTCAACGAAGTGATTCAAACTACAAATGACTTTTTTAGTTATTCTAAAAAAATGCGAGAACACCCACATACTCGCACAGCTTATGTAAAGTACCTACATTATTTATATTACTATGACACAATGAATTGTACTCCCTATTCAAGTTGGGTATTATTTTCACTTAGACATATAAACTCCTGCTCAAAATTAGCGCACCACCATCCATTTTTTCGTTTATCTCTTTCCTTCTTCCCTTATAAATTTTGTATCCTGGACTGGCCACCAAGGAGCCTAAACATGAATCCGATAGAGCATGTTTGGGACATGCTGAAAAGAAGAATTCGAGCCAGAGATCCACCATCAGACAATCTTCAGCAGCTGGAAACAGCAGCGAAAGAGGAATGGGACAATATCCCCAGGAAGGTATCAACAACTTGATTAGAGGCATCGGTCGATAGCTCCAAGCCCTCCTAGCCAATCCTAGCCAGAGGAGGTAATAGCATTGAAAAGCTAAACTGGCATAATTCAAACCTTTTTTTTCACATTTTCAATTTTTATAATTTTACCACAAGAAGTACATTTTTCTATAATTCATTAAAAACATATTTTTTTCTCGAATTTGTGCCTTTCTTTGGTTACATTTTTTCTTCTGAGTTTGCAAACAATGTGTGCAAATATATAAAAACTTGATGAAGGAAAAAAATAAGGGGGCAAACGAGGAAATGGATGGTGGTGCGCTAATTTTGAGCAGGAGTATACTTTTTTTTTTCTTTTCTTAAAAGTACTTAAAGTACTCCGGCTGACGGAAAACCAAAGCCTTTAATAGTCATCTCCCAACAAAGAAATGTAAATTTACGTTTAATAAAAGTTTCTCTCTCTCTCTCAGTTGCTGCGTGTCTGTCAGACACTTTATACACTGGTATTCCGTTAAGGGGGGGGGGGGGGGGGTTATATGTGAAGTAAGTTCAAGTAGCTGATATGCCTTTCTTAATTATTAATCACTGTGGAAGTCCCCAATAGTTCCTGTTCGCAGGGTACCAGTTACTTACATCTCTACTTTATCTTCCACTATTAGAATGGCCAGGCCACGTTATTATTATGCAAGTAGCTCGGCTAAATAAACCGGGAAAGTATGCTTTTTTGTCAAGGTGTACAGCAACTACCAATAGGAGCCAGCAAAGTAGGAAGTTAATAGATTTATCTGAGCCATACTTCAGGAATGTCCACATGATTCCTTATTACTTGATTCATCAGCAATACAGCAGTGACAAAGAATCAATATCAGTGTTTGTTCACCGTTATATCCTTTTCCAGCCCTGTCACATTGGAACAGTGCAAGGCTGAAGGTGCGATGATATGCTTCACTGTCATGGACCACGACGTTCTGACGGCGAACGATTTCGCTGGTGAAGCGTTTCTTTCACTCTCCAACATTCCAGGCGTTTCCTCCACCGCCAGTGCAGACAATTTCCATGGCCTCAAACACATAGAACTCCCATTGATGCAGCAAAAAGATAAGAGTAAGCTTACAAGTATCTTACGAGACAGCTAAGGGACTTTAATCATGCCAATTTTCCAGGGATGACTTCACAATTTTCGGAAGCTGCGGTCAGAGTTGCTAGTCCATTAAGGGGACACATATGTCAATTTTTGGTCTGGACACAAAAACATTTTCTTTCCAAAAATTGTGAATAGACTCAATTCTGGAAATCTCAAAAAAAATCTAAATCCGATGAGTAGAAGTGCTTCAACTTTGGATTGGAACCTAGGGAGTCACTAGTGCTGGGGAGCGCTCGGAAGCTCTGTAGAAAAAATGATGCACAGACAGAGATTTATTCATTTATTTAATAAGAAAAACATTAATTGAAAAATAGATATTACAACGGTTATGTTGTTTATGAAAATGTAGAGAGTACCCACGAAGTCATGAGAAACTTGCACTATTTATAATACTCGAACCTTTTCACTTGCACGGGAGAACAGGAGATAGAACAACGTTTATTATAATAAGTTATGCGTTTGTTACTTGACGGTATAAATTATCAACTCAAATTTCAATAAAGCCCGGACTATCTTTTTTTCGTGAAAATCCGCGTAGATCTAGGCATTTTGGTTTATTATTTTCAATAATGAACCTTTGGAATCGACCAAGAAAAAAAATTTTAACACCCCCTCAAAATTTGATGGTTTACGTTTCAAGGTACGTAGAATCCAAAAATCGAACAAAAATTTGGCCGTCCGTCCGCCGTACGCGGCACTTTTGCCACTTAGCATTGACCGATTTTGGTGAAATTTGGTATGTAGGCTCCATTTGGGGTCTATTTGTGCCCCGAAGATTTTGGTTGATGTAGGTCACTTCTTCGATAAATAAGAAAAACGAGTCTGAATCGCAAAAGAGGCCTAATCTCCGTTCAAATTAAAGCTGACCGAAATGCGATCGATGTTTTTCTTCATGTTGGATGGTTGGTGGCTTTGCAGACGAGTGATCTATATAGAAAAATAAAAAATAATAAACCATTGTGTAATAATTTGCAGCGTTTTGATTGAAAACTTCACCACAACACGAACGCAAAAACAAGACAAGCTAAAAAGCCAAGTAAACCTTCACACAGTCTATCATTCTTTGAGGTTTCGATGCTAAACGATGCGCTCTATGTTGAACTATCAAAATTTGATACCGCAATTCCATTGGTTGGAAACAGCCAGGAACAGTCATTCAAATTTCGATAAACCTGACCGCCCTAACTCGGCCGCGCGTTTTTGATTCAAGCCGCTCTCTTGTAAAATTACGTTTCCGAGCTGATTTGTTCCTTTTTCTCAGGAACTACTCATCCGATTGAAACCAAATTTTGAGAGGATGTTCTTCTAGTATGATTCTTTAATTATGATGAGGATTTTGCCTGTGTGAGTAAAAATTTAAAATATCTATTCAATTTATTAAAAATATAGTTTAAAATATTTATGATTGTGTGAAAATTCAAAATATAGCTAAAATTTAAAACCCTCATAACTTTTTTTCTGTGTACTTCATAAAAACTTTATAAGCCATGTTCGCTTCACTAAGTATACTGATGGTGGTGTCAAAATTTCAGATCGATAGCTTGAGTATTCTGAGAGAAGGAACATTTATATCAAAAATTTAGGTTTGGAACAGCTCAAATTAGGTGATGTAACTTATTTTTGGTTGGTCGTACTAAGTTCAGATTTTCACCATCCAACTAAAATATTTTGAGGATTAGTCCCTGAAAATTTCATCAAAATCGGACGATCCATTGAAAAAATATCGCAAAAGAATTTCAATACACAAAACCTGATATATCGAACGTACATGGTACATTACTAACTCGGGTATTAACATGTTTCAGACCACCCCATTCTCAAGACATTAGAGACGAGAACGTGGGACAAGCTCGCGCAGGATTTCGTTAAGAAACAAAAGCTTCGAATGGCGACGTCATAGTGGCAAAGGGAAGTCAGAAGAAAGCGGTCAAGCCGATTGAAAAAGCTTTTTACTTCGTGCTGTGCAGGATCTGTCTGACATAATATGTCATATATGATATATGTCTGTCTGTATGGCATGCATGCCCATGTATATATACGCGAACCTATGTACGACTACCTATATACCGTGTATATGACTGGATATGGTCCAAAAGAAAGGGCAGGTGTCTGTTTTGCTTCGATCAATCGCACAATCTGCGCATGATTGAGATTTATAATCTAAAGATCACGGCGTAATATCATTCTCTATTGCTTTATACGGCTTGGTGCCTTACCATAATACTATTTTTTCATGACACCCATAGATTTTTCATTCAATTTTACATTTTTGAACAAACGCTCTAAAAGAAAAAAACGCGTTGTAACACAAAAAATTAACGCTTTTTCCAACGACAACGCTGAAATATTTTGATAACTAGCGCATTTTTTGATAGCCCCACTTTCAGATTGATGAACCTAAAGAAGGACGCAATTCTCAATGATAACAATAAGAAATATCTTTAGATATAATATAGCAGATTGTGCTAAAAATGCATCGAAATTCTGAGGCACAGTTTACGAACTCAAGCAGTTCGATTCACGCCGAAACAATATCAATGTAGGTACTTGTATTTGTTGTTGAATGTACGTTTTAAAAAAACTACCTAACTAAAATTCGAATATAAAAAACATGATTATGTGGTTGTTGAATGTAATTTCAGTTTATGTAGAATGATGTACGATTTTCTTGTGAGCTCAATTTAGGTTCCCAATGATCTGTAGTTCAAGACATTTGAAATCAGCAGTTCATTATATACCTTACTTATATTTCATAGATTTTTTTTAAAATCATTGATTATCAGTGATACTGTTATACTCTTTGAGAATTCTATAACTTGAGAATAGAAAACACATCATGGTGGACCTGTCAGTAAACACGTTGAACAGATCAGTTATCACTTTGCTAACAAGTGGTTTGAGTGTCATATATGTAATCAACGGAAAGGATTTCATATGTACCTACCCTGCATGAAGAAGCCAGCTGTTTTAGAAATGTTTACATAATGTCAACAATAACAAACTTCTATGGGAAATTCTTCAATCAATATTGTAGTAAGGTAATTTTTTAGTTCTCATTAACAATTTATGTTTGGAAAGAATATTTCACCACTACAATCGATGGTATTGTACACAAATATTTACATCACAGCGTTGTATCAGCACTTTCAGCTCTCAGCAGTCATGTCCATCTGGCTTCTTGGTATCAGGGTCCGAGATCCAACCTCGGATATTGGGGTGAGGGACAAGGTTGAATCACCTCAACAGGAATAATGGAGGGAGGATTATGCCTCTTCTCAGCCGACGCCCTGAATGTAGCCCAGATCCATGATCCTTCTGTTAGGACTCGGGTGGTCATCCACTCTAGGATGAACAGTGGGTAACCAGCCCGAATCAGATCATTGGCAGACTTACCATGCCATATCCCTCGCCAGGTGATAGTGGCTCCAATCACCTCTAGTTGGTTTTGTTTGCAAGTGCTGCTGCTGCCTCTAGTAATGCGTCAACTTCATATTTTTGAATTTTGGAAGCATTGGTGTCTGCGAGTGATCTCTGGCCAGAGCCAGAACCTATGAGACATCAATAATGAAAGCTTCTCTTGGTGTTACCTCCAAGAGGTCAGGACGATTACCTCGCTGTTCCAGGTTGAAGTGGCTCAAGCCAAACTGGCCATCCTTTACGGCGAGCATAGCATTCTAGTAGGTTTAGGGGAGAATTAAGATGGGCACACCTGGGTCTTACAATGCCTGAGCAAATCTGGAGCTCATGCGAGGCTGTTTCGGGTGTTCGACATCCTATTCGGCATAGGTGATCTTTGAAAGAAACCTTGTCACACAAAACTGAGGGATCTTTCTTCTTCTGTCATGTCACCCATGAAAATCTAGTTGTGCCCCTTATCTCCAGTACTCTGTGGGTGGGCCATACAGAGGAAGACTCAGAGAAGACTGACCTTGTAGGAGAAGGTGATGGAAAGACTGGTGATGACCTTGAACAGCTGGACTTGGCTTAGCATTAACTATTTATCTCTATTGGGTCACTGTTTCACTTAACTTCTTAAAACAACAACTTTCGGTGATGTAGGTAGGTACCTACCTAATTTGTGGTTTGCATCTTCAAGTCTTCAAATTAAATAAAACTACTTATCAATTGGCCAAGTGCCAATTTTCAAAAATAAATTGGTACTTGCTGGAACAGGGAGCTTACACTTACATTGCGAAGAACATTGAGTACTTTCTTTCTTCTTGGTTGTTCTCCAGTTCATGGATATGTGAGAACCATTTGGCCAGAAATGTCTTCTGAAAGAGATCTTCAACCATGAAGATGCCTGGCATGAACTTCGTCATTCTCCATCGCCTCATGTATGTTCCATTCATGACATTTGTCAAGAAAACAGGACAGAGTAGAGGTAGAAGTAGACATCTTTGACCAATATCAATAAAGCTAAAACAGTTTTTAGAACATCTCAGACACTCCTATTAGTGACTTTATGTATTCACGAACTTATTGTAACTTTCCATGTCCAAAAAGCTTCCCGCATGCTAACTTATTCCCTGATTGAAAATTCATAGGTCTTAAACTTTAAGATGTAATTTTACCATCTTTGATTGTGTTCAACATTCTAATTTCAAGGTTAAAGTAAAAATTGATACACCAAGTTACTCTTTGGCTTCACTGTTGCGGACCACTATCTCGTTCTATTTAGCATCTCTAAACCATTTCTGATTACGACAATACATGCACAATGGGTGAGTTAGGTATCTCACTACTTCAAGTACCAATGTATACGAGAATGACTGATCTGACAATCATAGCTTTTACAACTCTCTGATGATGAAAACTCAATACAACCTCCGATTTTGAAATTCTTGAATTTAACAGAAATCATGAAGCACTCACGCTTATTTTTATGCCAATATCAAAGAGTCCTAAATTGAATCTTTAGAAGCCTTCCTTATTGGTTTCATTTCAAATTTGTACGCACAGGCAAAACCCATTTCTGAATTTCTTACTCAAAATATAAAACGTACATGTATAAGATATCTTTCTTTATAAAGTTTATTGTGATTGAATGTCATAAATATGAGAAGAATGAGAGAAACTTAAGTTGATTCTCTCACCAAAGTATAATTTTTCGTATTTTATATCATAAATAATCTGTTTTCCGTTTCATTTTGAGTCTTGATTTCACGTTTTTTTGAAGCTAAGTCGGCAAAAACGGGTTTTTAATGTTCACGACATTACTTTTCAGCTCCGCAGGTCTTCTGGGTGGAGCTGATAGTGTTATGAGACATATTGTAAAGTAGCCTCTGATTTTTCAACCCGCGCCCTTGAAAGATAACATACCCAATTTGTAAGTATCATTTTCCGTTGTTGACAAATTGAGTCGATGCCTGAAACATTTAATTGGCGATATCAATTTAAATATTGAAAATCTTGGAGTGAGTGCGTTCGAACGAGCCATGCTTATTTTCTATATCACTTCCTCCGATCTTCTCTGTTTTCCGTTGATAAGATTTAAATTCAAAAACCTCACTGGTTGTCGATGTACCTGGTGATCTGTGGGGACAATTTTTTAATATGATTTAGGTTGGCTTGAATGCTGTGTGGTAGGAAGAAGTTTTTACCATAGCCATCAATTGAAAGCTTGAGTTTCTGAAAGTTTATTAAGAAGAATAATGTAAAATATAAAATATTATTAGCGTGTCTCAGTGCTTATTCGAAAGAACCGAATGCTTCTCCACTATTATTAATGATTTTAGTAGTGAGATCAATATCTGAGACTTATTCAAACGAAGAAGGGCAAATCTAACAGAAAACAAAATTAAACGTTCAAGGGCACTAATATTGAGTATGAAAAAATACGAAATTCGGTTTTTTAAAATCGGTCAAGAAAGCACAACTGAGTAAAATCATATTCAAAGCAACGTGAATGTTGCATTTTGGTTTATTATTTTCAATAATGAACCTTTGGAATCGACCAAGAAAAAAAAATTGCTAACACTCCCTCAAAATTTGTTGGTTTACATTTCAAGGTACGTAGAATTCAAAAATCGAATGAAAATTTGGCCGTCAGTCCGTCGTACTTAACATTGACAGATTTCGATGAAGTTTGGTATGTTGGCTCCATTTGGGGTCTAGTTGTGCCCCAAAGATTTTGGTTGATGTAAGTCACTTCTAAGGGTCGAAAAACGAATTTTGACATTTTGAACACGCCCTAACTCAAAAAATTGTGATACAAAGTTATTGTTTTTCCATCAATTTAAGATAGTAGAGAATTTTTTGAGACCACGCGGAGCCCTGTAGGAAAAACCGTTCGCTCCCTACGAGAATTTAGGGGTTGGACGTACGATAAATCAGAAACACGAGTGTGAATCGCAAAAGAGGCCAAATCGCCCTATGGTTTCAATAAGAACATCAAATTGTTCCCAGAGATTTCCAAGAGCATCTATTCCACGCTGATATAGCAAAATCACAAATTTCAGCTCACATAACAACGGTTGCGTACCTCATGGTTCAGGCTGCGGATCCCACGTTTTCCATTCAATTCCAATCCACGAGTGTTTCACTCCAAATATATCAAAAAAATTATTTTGAAAATAATTCAAAATACCTCTTTCATGTCATCGACACATTCTACTTTTATGCTTCATTTCCTGACTTACAAATATTCAATTCTAACATTTTATACTGTATTCGCCTGTTATACGAGTAAGTACAATATTATATTTTACAAACTGCTGTATTTACTCGATTTATTATAAAATCGTTAATTTTTTTTGAAATGTTATCGTGTATATGAAAGCTTTATGTAAGTTATTAAAAGTTCGATCATGAAGTATTTTCTAAATTCATTTATGTTGGTATAATCATAAAATATTGTATTTGGTAATCACCAAAAGCTTCATTACGTCAATGAAGTGAGCCACCCAAAGGGTGTCCTTTGGTTTTTCTAAAGTTGAAAATTGTGGCACAATAACCAATAATTGATATCGTGCCGTTCGTACTATTATAGTTTACTCACCCTGGTACAACGGACGAATCCGCTCCCCGAAGAGCGTAATATCCATTGATTCAAAATTCTGTCGTATTAAGGTGGGTAAAACGTGGAACATTGAAATTCTATTCAATTATTACAGAAGTGGCCTATCCATCTGTTGATAAATGTACAGTATTTTATGTGAACGTTGCGTTTCATATGTACGTTGATAAAGTACATAATATATAAATATATAAATGGTCGTTTTTATGAATAAATGGCGTTTTTGTTCGTGTATGAGAAAGTTTTATTTTCCCACGGAATCGTCAATCAACTCTCGTTCCAGTTTCTATTACGGTGAAAATTGAGGTTTCATACATTTTTGAGTATCTTGTGCCCTTTTTGCGGACGCAAACAAACGTAAGAATGCATGAATAATATTAATTATTAACTATGAGCAAAATTAATTACAAATACATTACTCCTCAAGTTTCTGACGGGGCTTTCGCACATGGCTCACCAGGGAGGTTCAATGATATTTACAGTTACATTACAGGCACGTCATAAGGGTATGGACGTCATATAGTACTAATAAGTATATATAACTTAACTATGAACTAAGTGGAGGATACTTAATTTATTGTGTTGGTTGTAATCTTTCTGTTAAGGGGTCTCAGTCGGTCGACGTTCGTTTCTCGTTCTGGTTTAGTATTTCCCTCAATGGGGGGTGCGCCAGATTTTTTTTTTTTTTTTTTTTTTCAAATTTTTAATCGAAAGTAGACCTTATCCTGAAAATTCTTGTCACAAGCCGTTCTCTGTACGGACGAGTAGATCTTTTTCCATGATTTTTCAAAGTTTCCAATGTTTATGACGTCACGGGACCCCCCAGCCCACTGTGACGTCATAAACGTTCGAAACTTTGAAAAATCATAGACAAAGGTCTTCTCATGCTAGAAGGTTGCGGTTGGTGTTAAAATTCTAACATGAGGTTTAGTTTAGATTAATGTCAATAAACAGCTTTTCCAACCCATGCTCATTGACGCTCAAACTTTAAAAGTTGTACCTAAATTTGGAAAGGATTTTCGAATTTCATTAGTGGATCTGCCTAGGGAATTGTAGAATTAAGAGATTTCCGCTAGAATCATCAAAATCGAACAATAATTGACGCAAACAATGGGATTCAGATAGGTTTTCCCTATTTTTCACCGACAATTACTGTTTGGTTTTGATGATTCGAGCGGTGATATTTTAGTTTTTCAATTCCCTAGGCAGATGCCCTAATGAATTTCGAAAATCTCGAAAATTTTCAAATTTAGGTAAGACTTTTAGAGTTGGACGCCGGTAATTGAGGGAAATATCAAACCGGAACGAGGAATTAACAGCGACTGACTGACACCCCCTTAATGAAAAAGGTAGGTATGTTTTTTTATATATATATTTTTTTTTATTTGGCTTAAGTGGTGTACACCCATCTGCCATCAATATATTCTTCATATGTCACACATTAGTTGGCACAGATACGTATTATAACAGTGTGTAGATAACTCAATGAATTGGTCATTACATAGTTGTTACCTATTTCACAATACAATGCTAGATTGCTCAAGGAAATTAATAATTTGGCAGTAATCACTTTTCCGCAGACCACTTAGCACGGAGGTTAGGGATCGTTCTTGCAGGAGGTCTCCCAAAAAAATTCTACGCTCCTCCTCGTAGAGAGCACACTCAACTACTATATGCTCCATGTCCTCTAGAATGTTGCAGTGGGTACAGAGTTGGTCTTCCGCTCGGTCATGTAAGTACAGTGTCCTTCTGTTGTTCCCGTGTCCGGTTCGCAGTCGAATTAGCTGTATTATACGTTTTTTCGACATTTTCCAGTCCGAAAACCATGTCTGTCGACTAATTTTTGGCTGGACGCAGTGGTGGTAATATCCTTTCATCAATGAAATCTCGTCATAACGTATTTGCCAGTTCTTTAAGAATCGTCTCTTAATGGCAGTTGATACGTCAGGAAGGGGTGCAAGGACGGGGAGTGTTCGGCAGTTTGATTCGTCTTCAATTGCTCTCTTAGCCGCCAGATCTGCCTGCTCATTTCCATACACACCACAGTGGCTGGTATGTTTAAGAGGTATGTTTAGGGGGGAGCGTGTGGAGAGAGTCTAAGAGGTATGTTTAGGTATGTTTAGGGGAAGAGCAGGAAGTGACGTTCCCTCGTTCTTTGGCTTATTAGTAATGAAATGCACTTCCGCTTTACAGCCTCTTTAAGTCTTCACGGTCATTTGCTTAGTTTTTCATGATAATTTAATTTATTAAATATTAATAAAATAACAACTGAGCACATAAGGAGCCTCTCTAGTTAATTTACTTTCAAAATTTAATTAAACAGTTTGTAGAGTCAACAGCCCCAGTGGCTATGCTCTAAAGTACAGGTAACACAACACTGTCTGAATCTATCATTCATTCATTCATTTCTATCACTAGGTCAAGGGTTTGGTCCTATCAAACCGCCGAACGACGTTGGAGTTGTCTAGAAGACGGAGGACTTTGGGATTTATATGTCCATGAAGCCGATGTTCGTGTTTAATCCCAAGTAGCTTGATCACTCCACTGACAGTTTCCAGTTTAAGGTCACAATGGAGATTGTCATTTCAGACGTACCATGGAGCTTCTTAGAACCTTATTTCGGAAGGTTTAGATAATCTCCATATTATGGTATTTAGCTCTGAGGCTGTACGAAGAAATTGAATGTCAAGATTATCCAACATATTATGTCCAGACAGGTTTCAATACTTGTTTATATATTAGAAGTTTGTTGTGTCAGGAGAGCTCAGAATATCTACCGAGCAACCAGAACAATTTTTTAAATCGTGTGTTCAGTTCCTCCTTTTTCTTTTTAACATGCTCTATCCACTTTAATTTTGTGTCAAGGGTCATTCCCAATTATTTCGTAGTGTTCACTATCGGAATTGCTTGTCCTTAGGCATTATTAGCAAGCCGTAGATTCTTTTGTATGTGAAGTTGATGTGGGTAGACTTTAACTCGTTCAGCTTCAGTCGCCATTTTTTGGTCCATTCACTGACATCATTAACAATACGCTGTAGCTTTGTCGTTGCTTCTCGAACGGTTTCACCCACTGCTAGCTGGGCAGTGTCGTCTGTAAATGTTGCAATGGTAGAGTCGTCGTTGCTTGGGACATCATTTGTGTAGAGGAGATACAGTAACGGCCCAAGCACACTTCCTTGGGGAACCCCTGCTTTGATTCCCTTTAAACTGGAATACGCTCCTTCAAATTTGACTCTAAAATGTGTTTCTGCAAGGTACGACTTGAGCAGGGGGCAGTATTGATTTGGTAAATCTCTTTTGAGTTTATGTAGTAGTCTTCTATGTCAAGGGCTTGAGAGACGTCGAGGAAGACACTAGCCCAGACCTTTAGCTTCTGGAGACTATTTTTTTATTACTTCAGTGATACGATGTAGTTGATCTATAGTTGAATGGTTCTCTCGAAATCCGAACTGAAGATGGGGTATGAGTTCCTTATCTTGTATGACATTCTTGAGCCTTTTTATAAGCAATTTTTTAAGAAGCATTTGCAATGTGAGTTCGTTTTTATGAACAATACAGGATTCTAATATTTGGTTTTGTGACATTACAGCATACAATATTTGGTTTTGTGACATGAAAGGATACACTGAGAATAAGCAAATAATAGCGAAAATATATTATTGCGAAGCGCATGGCACACAAAAATTTGTTTGATTACCTGTTTAAATAACCTCTGTTTGAATAATCTGTTTAAACACCTGCTGTAATCTGTTTAAAAACCTTGATGCACTGTTGCAAAACAGTTTCATCCAATATGACCTAGGATGTAGTACTGAATTTTGCACATGGAAAACCAAATATGAAAGAATCCTGTATTGTTCATTAAATCGAACTCACTATAAAAATGACCCTAAAGTTCTGAGAATGATGAAAAGCGTGCACTACAAATGATCCAAACAATGAGAACTCGCACTGCTACGCACCTCCCCGCAACATACTGATGGTGGCGCCTTCCAAGTTGAAGACGTAGTTCAGCATAACCGAGCAGTCGCGCAGAACTCTTTCTCCAGCTCTCCTCAAATTGAAGGGATGCTGCCTTCCTCCTTGATCCGCAGGAGGTATTTGTTGCGTCACCATTCAACGTGTGTTTTTCTGAACTTACTAGCTGTCCTAAATATACACAAGTCATTATCACCTAACGAGGTACATTGAGCTATTTTAAGTAGATTATTATTATGTAATTTCTATCGAAATTTATTTAGAAACAGCTCGAAGAGATATCTATCGCTCATTCCTAATTTTCCTTGCCAATAAACAACCTTAGATTGTCCGTTTTGTAGCTGCGGTATAACATGCTACAGCGCGATTGCTCCTGTTTCTGAAAAGGCGTTACTACCGGAGGGTTAATTGAATTAAAATGGTTATTAGAAAGTGATTATATAAAAGTATTCTGCATTTGTATTTTTGTGAAAGAATAAAGGAATGTCTGCCAAGTGGGTGTGAAACATAGCTTCCTCATGTCCATAACCCGATTTTATAGATTATCCGATGCATAGTAGTCAATCTCGAAACATCAATCACTAAGTACTTCGCGTTACTCTCATAGGGGACCATTTACATGTCATTCCGCATACTCCCTAAGAATTTCATCGAACTCAGATGGGGAATGTAGAGGTCATGGCTGTTACAAGGAAATAAATGTTTGCGCATGCCTGAAAATGTCATCGAAATCGGATGGAAAATGTTGAAGTTATGGTTGTTTCAAAGGAGTTTGCGCATGCGCAGCAGCTACTATCAGTCTGTGGGTGATGATTTTCGTAGGGAACCATCCATACTAACCCTGAAATTTTCATCGTATTCGGACAATATCTTCGTAAGTATAGTTATTCCCGTTACAAGGATTTCATGACAGACAGACAAACACGGGACCAAAATTAATCAGAAAGGTCTGAAACGTAAAACGCGAGTGGGAATTTTGATTTTAGAGAACTTTTTTTTCAACCTTGAAAAGTGAAAATAAAGCTTCCGCTACCTTGGTAGACTCGGAAGCAAGAAGATATTCATGTACTAAGTATATTTTGTTTTCTTCCTATCGAAGATGTATGTTCAAGGAGTGCATTCGTGTAACAAATCGGAGACATTCGGGTCCTCCAAAATCTAGATCTCAACTTCCATTTTGTGTTTCCGAGCTTCCTAAAACATATTGGTCCTGTATATTGTATTGAAACAAGAAATGAACGATATAAATTTAACTATCGAATTCTTTTTGGTTTTCGAACATAAGAGATGGAGAAATTAGAGAAATTAGGTAATTATTGCGAGAAGTACTTCAGGGTCCTATTGTCATAGTTCTGATGAGGAACAATGATGAAGAAGCTACGAATGATGAACAAAACATAGTCCGGAGGTTAGCGTGATTACTTCCACGATTGGACGCCAAATAGGTTGGCGAAAATACTTTATGTAAGCGGAATTTATATAACCGAGCAGGAATTCATATAACTTTGCGGTTTTAAAGGTTATAGCGTGGAGAAATTTTAAATTTCGTGCTCATCTTTAGCATCAGATGATCGATGTAAAACTTCTCTTCTTCCCGTATCGCCATTGGTGGTTTTGCGTATGTTTTATCAGTAATGTTTGAGTCACAACTGTGGATATGTTCACTCAAAATATTTCTGTACGGGATTTGTCTTTCACGAATTGTCCCATTGTTTTTCATGACGTCCCATCTTCGTATCTCACACCAAAACTTCACATGGAAATTTCTACCAGTCTTCTGGATAGAAGGATCATTGACAGTTCTCCGCTTTCGATCATTTCGCTTCCGAGTCTACGAAAGGAACGGAAAAGCGATTTATGTTTTAGACCTTCCTGAACTTGGTTTCGTGTCTGTCTGTCTGCGCAACTATTGTAAGTTATTGTCCGATTTGGATGGTTTCCCTATGAAAATCATCGTCCCCGGACTAATAGTACCCAGTGCGCATGCGCGCTAAAATTTCCTTGTAACAGTCATGTTTTCAATATTTTCTCCCCGAATTTGGTGAAATCTTCTGAGATTGTGTTCGTTGAAGTGTAGATGGTCCCTTAAGGAGGTAGTGCTACTTAGATATTGATGTTTTGAGATAAGCTACATAATATGTAGTTGAAAAAAAAAAAAAAAGATTTTAGCATGGAACTATGCTTTAGCCTTGGACTCACTTGCCGAAAAATGTCACACGAATATGTCACACGAATATGTCACGCGTAATGGGTAACGCGGATGGGTGACGAAATTTTCTTATGATTTTCACGTACAACCGAGCCGTTGGTACGGAAATGGAACTTCCGCAATTGTAATCACACAGTAAACGTTCACCATTCGTTGGAAAGCTCCTGATTTATGTCGCATTTGTATATTGAGTGTTATATTAATGTGTTAGGTGTTTATCCAATAATGCGATATTATAAATAGTTAGTAAACAATCTTATGTGTCGCTAGCCTGGTTCATTAGTACCAGGGAAGTTAGAAAATACCACAGTTCGTATCCATCGTAAAGCATAGTTCCATGTTTCTCGAATTTTAGCCGTAGGCTCTAAGTGAAAAGCATCCGGGGGTCCAGGGGGCTTGCCCCCTAGCGAGGCGCACAGCGCCGAGTTTTTTCTTTTTTTTATCACCCGAGTTTCTTCTTTGGGGTTGTCTCCTATGCAAGCTGTGTTGCATCCAAACGGCAATTCAATTTTTCGCTATTTACTGTCAATTCTCCACACATGTACTACCTACTTAACGTAGATAATCAACTATTTCTTTTGGCCTCTTATAACAAATGTAGATTAGAGATGGGCGGTATTTAACGTAACAGTTAAAAATAACCTATAACCGGGTTTCGTTAATTCCGCTTGAAACCTATCACCAAAATAATCCTGTTACTAATTAACGTTCAAGGGAAGGCTCCAAAATGTGTGGAGCCAGAACAATAGCTTGGGGTTTTTAATCGAAAAAGATTGAAAATACACTAACACGTAAATATGTCGGGAATAACTTGATAGAAACCCTAATTTAGGTGGGAAACGAAAACTAGAGATCAACGGAATGATACTTCGGAATGGAATAACAATATAACATGATAAACAAACGAACGTAGATCGGGAACGAAAAGTAGAAATCACGAATACGATACCTTGGAATAGTATGTCGGAATGAGCTTCTGAGAAGGTCCCCGAGATTACCTATTAATAAATAACAGGTTATTGGAACCTATTACCCACCCAGAGCGGTAACGGTGGAACCTAATACGCAAATGTAACCGTTTCGCTCATCTCTACATTGTAGATGCAGAGCTGCAAATTCAAGCTCAGCACTATCGCTACAATCACAACTGCTTTTGCCATTTCCTTCCTTCTTTTCTGCCATCCTTCTCATTGAGCCAAGTACTCAAATTGCATCATCATGAGGTGCCCTCTTTTAATAAATTTCCACGGCCGTAGGAACATACATAAATACTCATCATCTAAGAATAGTACCTATTTGTAGAATTGGTATCTTACCGACGTTTATATTATTTGTGATGAACCCCTGAAGAAAAAAATTTTTAAAAAATTTAAAAAAATAAAAAAAATAAAAAAAAGATAAAAAAAAAAACAAAATAAAATAAAAAAATAAAAAAATTAATAAAAATAAAAAAAAAATAAAAATTAAAAAAAAAATTCGGTAAAAAATTAAAAAAAAAATAAAAAAATAAATAATAAATAATAAATTATGGTTGAAATTTTGAATGATCAAAATTATTATCAATTCAACCGATTATTTTTAAAAAAAAAGTATTTTAATTGTATTCTTAGCCTGAGTATATTTTGTGTATTGATCGTTGGTTCATTCCAACCATATTTTTTTTCTTTTTGTCAAATTTCTATAAACGTCGCGCGTGACGTGGCGAAAACTCTATCATTACGATAAGATCAGAAGAATAGATGGCATTCAGCTCGTAAAACATTCGTATTATATTCATTTCGTTCAATGAATCATGCGTTTGAATACAATTAAAAAAAAATATGTTTATAAAAAATAAAAACTTTATTATTAAATAAGGTACATTATAGGAATAAATATTGGTAATGTACATAATAAATAAAATAACAAACATGTAATAAATAATTTAACAAAATTAAAACATCGAGATCATTGTTCAATAACAATTAACAATTTTTAAAATTCAGACTTTGGTTTTTAAAGTTTTTTTTGCGCCAGTTTAATTCCTAGTAGTACAGAGTATTCAATAATCAATTTTAAAGTTTTATTTGAGGTGCTGGTCACAAAGACTTCAAAAATGGAGGTGTAAGATATTTTATATGGAATACGAAATATAGTTGATAATATGAAGAACCAATAAGGTGCAACATTCCTGGTATTAGTTATCGCGCAAAATATTCAGAATTAATTTGTACTACTCTTAACAGTGTATGTCTTTTTAATTCACCCAATTTATTACTGGTTCCTAATATTGGCCGAACCAAGGACATTATCGCATCTTCAGTCTTCCGAATTTTGTCGCTCAGTGTACATCTTGGTGCCGTACACGTTGGAAGTGGATGACTAACTGTCGGATGACTAACTAGAAGTGTTAAAAATACCATGCGCCCTGGAGGAGGAAGGTACCTATTTATTGGTATCCTCAAACAGAAGAATGAATGGAATCACTGATTCTTGCCTTGAGGTACTTTACAGTATAAATTAATTACAAAAAGTGGCACACAAATAATAAATAATCGTATAAAATCACAAGATAGTTAACGAGTGTATACAAAAGGAAAAACGAAACACTAGAGATAACACATCACTGTGCGCCTGAGGTACAATCAATGCAAATAGTGCATCTAGGTACTTTTATTTTCAGGAACTATTCTTAGGTAAGTACGTGATTTTAACCCTTATTGGACCGTAATGGACTAGTGGACCCTAACTGGACTAGTGTCACCGAAAACATCTCAGGAACTCCACAAATGTCCCAACATGTCACTGGAGTAAAAAAAATTAAATTCCGATTTTAAATTGAATGGACAGCCAAAATTTTTTGTGAGCAATAGAAATCTCAAAATTCCCAAGGAAGTCGATGAAATTTTTTTCAAAATTATCGTCATAACGTCATTTTTAGACTTTTAATAACGTACAAAAAATGGTTTCAAAAATGCAACTCTGTCCATTAATTTGAAAATTGCAATTCAAATCTAGTCAATCTGGTGACACCTGGAGACAGTGATGGAATTTTCAATATGTTATCGGTGACACTAGTGACATCATGGTCCTATCAGGGTTAATAGCCAACTTCGTACTTTACGTAACCGGTATGGAATTTTACCTTTTACGTCACCTGTCGTAGGTAAGTATATAAGGAATAAGTGCATGCCAAATATCGTCCATCACCTAAGAACACATGGTCGAGTCGCATGATGACTCTAACCATTCTCTAACGAATTAAAAATGTGTCCACCTAAGTTTGTATTTTTGAGACCATTCAGAATCCGCGAAAAAATGCGTAAGTGTTCGTTTGTATGAATGGCACAATTCTGTGTTTTCTGCCTTATTACTTCTGTTCTTCTAGGAGATGGTGATGACGGAATTTTCTTCTCCCGTTCCTGCATTGATGTCGTATCGACATGCTTCGGCGTCGTCTGTCGACGAGATGGGGTTCCAAGATGTCAGCCTGAGATGGTCTCTTTTGGTGCGGAAGGCACGCCACGTAGACGTCGCGGTTTGGTCTGAGTTTGATGAAAGTTTGAACGCAGTCGATGCTGAAAATGAAACATCATCGTCAGTAAAGTACATCACTGACGCTAAGAAAAATTTTCTGTGAATAAACAGAATCAACTCAAAATTAAGGTATGATTCACAACAAACGACCAAGAAAAGAGGAAATGGAAATGAGTCCTATAAAGGAAACGCTTGCATACGAGTCTGCAACACATTGAAACATTTTCATGCCCCCCCCCCCCCCTCCCCTCCCGAGACATCTGGGAGCTCGATTTTCGACTCAGCTGATCTGAGAGCTCGATTTTCGACTCAGCTGATCTGAGAGCTCGATTTTCGACTCAGCTGATCTGGGAGCTCGATTTTCGACTCAGCTGATCTGGGAGCTCGATTTTCGACTCAGCTGATCTGGGAGCTCGATTTTCGACTCAGCTGATCTGGGAGCTCGATTTTCGACTCAGCTGATCTGGGAGCTCGATTTTCGTCTCAGCTGATCTGGGAGCTCGATTTTCGACTCAGCTGATCTGGGAGCTCGATTTTCGACTCAGCTGATCTGGGAGCTCGATTTTTGGCTCAGCTGATCTGGGAGCTCAATTTTTTGACTTAGCTGATCTGGTAATATCAAACTGTAAAGTTTGATAAATAAACTGTAAAGTTTAACTGTAAAGTACCTAACAACTTCACTTCTATGGTCATAATCATCATTGTGGCGACTTGGGACAAATTTCGTCGCAACAAATTTCGTGACGATTTTTTTTTATGTGCCATATGAAAGACATGAAAATGTCAAAATAGCTGGAAAATATAATACACAAAAAAAGTTCAATACGGTTTAAAACGTAAAACTCGAGTGCAAATTTTGATTTTTGATGAAATAATTTTTTTCATGAAATGGTTGCTGAGCTGAATGGTTGGGAAGAGCGTTCATAACCAAAATTTATTGTTGTTATCCAACCAACAAACCTAATCAAAGTTATGAAGTGAGTCTCACGGCAACAAGACACCGTATCTGCAGAATATGACATTATTTATTTACACTTTGTAAAACACTAATTGTTTCCGAGTCTACCAAGGTAGTGGTTAAAAGTTCTCCAAACTCGAAGTGCTATCGTTCTCGCACTCGCGTTTTAAGTTTCAGACCTTTCTGAACAATTTTGGTTAAGTGTCTGTCTGCCTGTGTGTCTGTCTGTCATGAAATCCTTGCCACAGCCATATCTTCTACGATTCTAATCAGATTTCGATGAAATTTTCAGAGATTGCGCGGGTTGGCGTGTAGATAGTCCCCTATGAAAAGCATTACCCCTGGACAGATAGTAGCCGCTGCGCATGCGCAAACGTGAAATCCTTTTAACAACCATAACTTCCACATTTTCAATCCGATTTCGATGACATTTTCAGGGATTATGCGGATTAGGTTGTAGATGGTCCCCAATTAAAATCAAGGACGTAAAATTGAGAGTAGCCTCTGCGCAAAATCCT